>VNJU01000910.1:0-18374 GCA_008042675.1 Drosophila seguyi | reverse complement strand
GTGACCAAAGAAGTCATCACCCCATGGCTCTACGCTATATTCACAGCCTGTCTAAGCACGGGCTACATCCCTATCCAATGGAGGACCTCTAGGATTGTCTTCCTGCCAAAAGCAGGGAAGTGCAGTCACGTGAGCCCAAGGACTACAGGCCCATAAGCCTTACCTCTTTTTTACTAAAGACGCTAGAAAAGCTGCTGGATGTATACATCAGAAATGATGTGGGAAGACTAATGTCAACCAACCAGCACGCTTACACAAAAGGGAAATCAGTAGAAACGGCACTACACTCACTAGTAGCCACCATCGAGAAAGCCCTGCACAACAAAGAATATGCACTCGGAGTGTTTGTAGACATATCCGGAGTATTTAAAAACGTTATCACAGACATGTGGATAAGAAATCTTCTAAGCTGTAGGCGGGTACAATCCGATTGGGGCACCGCCTCCCGCAAGGCGGGGTCCCGTCACCTCTCCTGTGGAATATGGTGGTGAACGACCTGATCAAGAGATTCGAAAGGAAGGCCCCAAAGATAACAGCTGACGACATAAGCATAATTATCACGGTAGTCTGCCCATCGACCCTCAGCTCGATTATGGAATCAACACTCACGGAGATATGTGAGTGGGCGGAGAAGGTAGGACTCAGTATCAACGCGTACAAGACGTACCTCATTCTCTTTACCAAGAGATACAAGGTGCCGCTATGGGTCCCCCTGAAAATTACCACAACCATGCTAACCCCAAAAACTCAAGCTAAATAACTCCACATTGTACAAGACAGCAAGCTGGCATGGAAGCCCAATTTACTGGAGGTGGTAAAGAAGGCCACCATAGCGCTATATGCACCCAAGAAGATGCTTAGCAGCATATGGGGTCTCTAATGCACTGGGGGTATATATACTCTGCTGTTTGGAGTCTAAGTGTGGTGGCAAGCCATGGAAAAGAAAACCTATAACAACCTCTTGGGGAGAACTCAGCGGCAGGCACTGGTCTGCAGAACAGGGGCGCTGAGATCAACCTCCACAAAAGCACTCGAAACCATATTTGGAATCGATCTCCTAGATATCCGCGCGCAACTGGTTACAGGAAAGGCAGCATAATGTCTGGCTGCATCAGAGAATATGTATTTTCAAGCATAGTTCAATTGGTCGAGACATGAGCAGTACATCTGACTACATGATAGCCAGAACGTGCCCAGATGCAAAAACAACAACCTTCATGGGACCTGACGACTGGAAACCAGGTCAACACCGACAGCTCCAAGATGTTTAAAAAAAATTTTTAACTTGTAAAATTTCACACAATTGTATTATTTTTCAATGCTAATAATAATTTAAAAAAAGGCAAATTACAATTTGTTAAATTAAAAAAAAAAATAAATCCTTAAGAAAATTATTACAATTGCGGCTAAAGTGGCGGCACAGCAGTGGCGGAGGTCCTCGCGCGGCTATTCTACTGGATAGAAACGTGAAACAGTTTCCATTAACCAACTTTCGGGAGGTGGTGGTGGCGGCCGCATACTTTCCCGGAGACACTGACGTAGCTCTGCAGCTCCAGCAGCTCGTCAATTTCTGCCGAGAAACACGTGTTTATTGGCTGCGAAGTTAATGCGCATCACACTATATGGTGTATGTCAACAAACGGGGTGAATGCCTTCTTGAGTATGTAATGTATAGTAAATTAGATGTATTAAATAGAGTTTTTTTTTTCCAAGATCGTAAGGAAACGCCAGAGCTTTTGCTTCAGGAGCATTTCCCAGGGCCTCGGATCAACACTCCTGGTGAACCAGATGGGGTTACAACTCCACCGATCAGTCGCGATCACAGTCTGTCCGGTACTGGAAATCAAGAAAACCGAGCTCTTGACCAACCCATGTTATACAGACCGATTCGTCTTTCTTTGTCAAGACTGTGGAGCGGCTGGTGGACTTGCATATGAGGTGCACTCTCCAGGCGGATCGCCGGAGGTCGCTTTTCACCACTTAGCCAGGAAGATCGAGAAATCTTTTAAATCTACTGTCTCCCCTGCCATGGTCACCTGTAGTAGACGAACTCCTGAAAAAACTACACAGCCAAGGAATCGACTTGGCCATTTTAGTCACAGGGAAGGTGTATAAACGTGGGTTTCAACATCAATCCGCACAAGGCGATTGTAGTGCCGTTCACCAAACGGTACACATGTGACGTTGGCCTCCTCGTCATTGGGATGACTCCCGTAAAGATCTCCAGTAAGGTTAAATATCTGGGAATTGTTCTAGATAAGCGACTTAACTGGAACTCGCACCTCAACAAAACAATTACCAAGGCCACACATGCTTTGTGGAACTGTATTGTAAAATGTGGGGCCTTGACTCCAAATCTATCCTGTGGTTTTACTGCATGATCTATTATGATCTATGCTGCTCTTGTGTGGAGGCCCAAGGTGTAGCAGGTCATGGCCATTCAGCTGTAGCAAGCTGCAGCGGCTTGTGTGTGTATCTCTGTCGGGAGCTTTACGCGAATGCCCAACTGCGGCTATGGAGAAAATTATTGGATTGACTACGCTACACATTTACATACAAGAAGGAGCCGCCTATCGCCTTCTTAGGATTAAACTTATATCTGGGTTACTGACTAATGATGCCGGAGAAGTCAGTATTTTGAATAATGTTTCGGGCTAAGAGATCTGCATTTTAAATAGTGTTTCTGGCTCAGAGATCTGCTGCCGAACAGATCTCATGACCACGAAGCTCTACTTTGGGGCGAAATTTAGGACTCTCATCCCAAAAGCGTAGGGCATAGGATAATGGCCACTCTTTTTGTGACCCCAGAGGGGTCAAAACTGAGCAAAGGGTGGGTGCGGAGATCGTTGGACCTAATGTGGCTTTAAACATATCCAGGAAGAGGATGAGAGGATATACAATATATATCTTTTCAGATAGCCAAGCGATCAAAGCTCTATCCCCTTGGAGGACAAGCCCAACCTCGACAACGAAAACGTGGATGAGATGGCAAAAGCCGGCTTAGCGGCTCCTTAACATGGTACTTTTGGTAGCCTATCACCGGCCACCATGTTTTAAAATACCGTCTTCACAAGATGCGTCTGTCTCAGAACACAGAATGCAGGGTCTTTAAAAAGACGACGAGATAACCAAACAAATTATTTGTGAATATCCAAACATTATTTGGTCTAGAAAGAAGCACCTGCACAGCGAGCTTTTGATAGCTACGCTGATCAGGAAAAGTTCGCCGAGATATCGCTAGCCTTCATTAGGGACGATGAGCAACTCTTGTCACAGTAAGGATTTATATGGACACAAAAGATCATTCGGTCGCAGTGCCTCAATCTCTGTCGGGAGATCTCCCCAATATTTATTATTTATAATATCATTATGAACATTAAGTGCAGCTTTCTTGCTTTCTAGGATGCACTATGGGGCCAGTGACCACCTTATGTGGCCAAAACCCATTTTTTAAAAGTTGTTAAATAAATTTTGTTTAAATTGGAACGTACTCAAAAAACATACATTTAACAGAGCGCGGCACTGTTAAGTTATCCACTGTTAAATCAGCTGTTATTGTAACGAGAAGCCAGCGCTGTTAAATCGCTTATTTATTGTGCAAGTTTTAAATGTCGAAAAAATGGAAAAATACCAAATGAAGTGGAACTTTTTGGATGCAATCTTATTTATAGATGTTTGTAATATATGTTTGGGGGTCTTAACTGTAAAAATAGTATATTGTTTCGCAATAATCTTTTGAAATTTGTAACCATAAAAAATTAAAAAGTAACATTGTAACATTAACATTGAGCTACAAAGTGAGTCCAGCTCTCTCCACTTCTAAAACTAGCTCTATGTTATAGAGCATTAAATTCTCATTATATTCTGAAAGTATAAAAGTGCACTTTTGCGCACTTTCAGTGAAATTTAACTTTTAAGGATCTAACCTCACTTCTGGGAATTATCCAGTTCTTTGACATATAAAACGCCAAAGGTTGCGAATAATTCAATTTTTTGTTATGGTATAATAAATCTGTATTCTTAAAAGTCATATGGTAGGAAACCCAACACTCCTAATTTGTTTCTTTGAAAGTTAGAGAGCAGAATCACAGAATGCTGCATGTGATTGCCCGCATGTACTATGCATAGGAAAAATACTGTAATTTGGCTTTGAAAAATTATTGTAAAATGTAAAATGTTACACAATTGTATATTTTTCAATGCTAATCATAATTTAGAAAAAAAAGTGTTAAAAAAATTTTTCTTACACTGAAAAAAAATGTAATCTTTAAAAAATGATGAGACCACGCCCATTTTGCTTATCTGCCTTTTGCAACGATAACCACTATTCAAAAAACAGAACTTAACTATGTTGCTTCGTTCTCAAGTTATTAATTAATGCCACAAAAAGTGGTCGTTGGCCCCATAGTGGGATGGTGTTTAAATAGAGGACTTTACCACAAACATGATGCCAAAAAAAAATGTCTGATAAAGAAAATGACAAAAGCCCTGATATAAATTTAGATGAATTAAGACTTTTCATATGAAATACAAAATAATGAAAATTCACAAGAATGTAACCTTAAAAAAATGATTTTGATCGTTACAGAAATCTACTTGAAAGTTTAATCCAAACTATTATTGAATTTAAAACAAATTAAAAACGTTTTACAAAATTTTCTAGAAATAAAAAATGTATTTCATTTTTTAAATTAGGTTCTTTCCTTGCGAAGTACATTTTTATATTTGAAGTCTTATTTCTTTTGTTTTGTGTCATTTGAAATTTGGGAAGCTATTTCGTTATAAAATATGTAGGTCCCCAAAGTTTGGCGGTATTTTCTTTTTCTGTCTTTTTTTGGCTCTCATAACATTACTAATTTTTTGGGGACTTGTTGTTAATTTTTTGGGGTCTTATTTATTTTTTTATCAGAAGAAATTAAAAAGCCTCAAAATTCCATCAATAATTCTTGTTTTTGTATTCCATTCAAAGGTCTTAGGTACTTTTTTTGTGATTTATTTAATTGGAGGGTTCTTGCGCGGAGTCTACTTATTTTTTATCCTGTAAGCTACAAAGCTATAAAAAGCGCCAAGAGTTTGTTAAATTGGTCGAAAACTTTTCGAGTAGGAATTTTTCATAACGAAAAAGTAGTGGTTTTTTAACAGAACCCTATAATTTTGAGGGTGTTAGAAAAATTTCAAACATAGTTTTGTGTTATATTCAACCAGACCAAACAATCTCTACTCCGTCACTTTAAAAGTTCATTCACTTTTGTCAATTTAGTAACACTGTTATTTTATATCGGTAATTTTCAAATACTCTATTGACTTTGTAGGTCATATACCTATATTGCTCATTTCTATTAGCTTCTAAACAGATAATATCTGTCTTTTTGCTCAAAATTGATCTAATTTTATTGAGGGGGCATATACACCTGAAATTTTTTTTAGAGAGTCTATTTGAGTTATTGAAATGGGTGTTTTTTTAGGTAAAAGAATACACTTTTCATTTTTTTTAAATTGTTTTTTTTTTTTTAATTTTTAAAATTAATTGAGTTATTAATTGTTTAATTAAGGTCAAAAAAATGGGGGTATTCGGTACCAGATACCGTTACCTCAAAAATCATCCAATATTAAAGAGCGAAATAAATTATCAAAATAAGTACCTTAATCTAGTCTTTATCATAGCCGATTTTGGAAATATCGATTTTTGACAAAATTCCAATCGTTTGAACTTAAAGTTGCGATTTTCATAAAAAAAGTCGTCCTTTTTTTTCAATAAAAAAAAATTAAAAATCTATAAAAAAAAATCCTACGATAAAGATTAGATATATAAGAATAGAATATCCACAGAAAATTGCAAGTCAATCGGTTTAATGGTTTTTGAGAAAAATCTGGTACCAACTTGGCATGCATAGTTTCGAGAAAAACGAGTTTGAAAATTTGTCAATATATGGCGCTCCTTAAACGAAGGCGTGCATTTTTGGCTATAACTTCGTAATTTTATCAAATTTTTACTTGAAACTTGGACCAGACATTCTTAAGATATCTAACTTAAAAAAAAATATAAATAAAAAAATCGAAAAAAAAAATTTTTTTTTTAAATCGAAAAAAAATGTTCTCTAGGTATATATGCTCCCTTAATATTTACTGGTAATTCATTAGCTAAAAAAGCATAATAGGTGATTCTTGAGTACAACCATGAATATAATTATTAATGTTTACTGTCTTAATAACTTATACCAAACTCCCTGCTCCTTTGGCGCTGATAATTTACTTAACATAGGTGTTAAGAATTAATTCACTCTCTCTACTTGCCCATTGGCTTAAGGAAACTTGATATGCTCTGACACGTTCTTGAAGGAAGGCCGAAAACTCTAGGGAGGTAAAACAAGATTCTCGGTCAAAAAAGTTTCGTTTTGGGAGGCTATAGAATCAAAATACCTACTATATGAGTCTTTCGCTTTACGAGTTCTAGTGATGTTTACTGGGAATAGTTAAACAAATTTCGTTAAATAAATGTAAGACTACAAGGGGTTTTATTTTTGATTGTATGCTTGGTAATGGTCCTAAATGATCTATGTGCTGAAGGAGACATTACCGACCCCTATATTCTTGATCAGCACCAACAGCCAACAAACTAGGCCCTCAGTTCTGAACATATCTGAATGAAACTTTGCAGATAGTCTTCTAAATGCTTTCACTACTATATAAGTCGGAACGGAGCGCATCAGGTATCATAAGGTATAGCTGCCATAGGACCGAATGGATAATGTTAAGCAAAAAAATTCTAACTTATACTCCTACTCAACTGCTATATAATTTTTTCAAACAAAATAAATGAGATCATTCAAAATATGTGATCCATACATTATTAAGTATTTTGACAAAAATACCGAAAATTTTAGATTTTTTACGAAATTTCAGAGGTTTCCATAAGCTTGGAACCCATCTACGCAATCTTCTACCTTTTTCTTTTTTGACCCAAGGAAAGTCCTTTGGGCAAACACCCTGTAAAACTCCAAGCAAAACCCGCTTAAAATTTGTTCCACTATCGAGCAGGACACTCCAAAAGCCTTTCAACTTGCGGTAAGTAAAAGAAGAAAAAAAAATCTGACTTTTTGCTTTCTCGTATACTGACATAAAATAAATGTTGCGAACGACAAATGTTGCGAACGAGCTAAATGAATATATTCCTATGACAGCTGTATAATACAGTGCTCCGATTTAGATAAAATAAAAAACGAAACTCTAGAATAATAAAAAAGGCCATGTCTCAAATTTTATCTCTAAAAATATTTTGAGCTGCGCGCCTTGGTGTGACCAAGTTACACAATGTTACCGATGTATAAACACGTGAGAAGAACATAATCATTTAAATTAAGTAATCCGCCGTTGTAAAGTTTAAAATAAAAGGCTCAAGTTTATAAACCAGGTGTGGGGTTTGCCCAAGGTAATATTTCGGCTTCAGAATGAAATATTCACTCATTCTCAATCTGACCGTGGATGGGCTCACCGAATATTTGGAAGAGGACTAAATTCAGTCAAGAGAAACCGCGTTGTTTGGATATCGTAAGGGACGTGGTAAATAAGAATATTCGTCAGTCACAGGTCCGAATTGAAACCGCATACGGTCCTACGTCTTAAGGCTAGGGCACCTGCGTTGTACAAAGTAGACGATTTTCTTGCTATTCGTAATGTTGATGTGACTACAGGGCATTGTAAGAAGTTTGCACCCAAGTATCGCGGGCCATTTATAATATAAAATAACTGATATAAATAATTGTCAGCTGACGAAACTCCCATATAAGGGATCATTGGGGCTGCTAGGCTTAAAGCGTGGTTGCAAGTGTGTAATAAGACTATAGGACTATGTTTATGATCGAGGTCGATCAAATGACATAAGTTTGTTTAGTCACAGTGGTTAGACGTGTTTATCCTAGCTCCAAAAGTGAATCGTCTAGGATACAGTGGAACAGATCTAACAGCACTGAATGGAATTATTTATTGCAGACTGAAACACCTTGGGACAAAGGTACGTTCCAGAATCAGCCCCGGCAGGCTTTCCGGGCTGCCAGCGACAGCCACTGCAACTTGAGGGCAATGGGGGGTACCTCTCTCTCGCCCATTGAGCGCCTCTATTTCCCGCAAACGTCCCAAACTCTCACGGAGCAAGATAGTTTCCACAAGCCGCTTTTTCCCTCCCGTTTTCTGCATCCCACACGGCACAACATGATCAGCTGATCACAGTGTTGTTTAATGCACCCGCAGTGAGCTTTTGCACTCACGCAGTGTTGGAAAACGTGAGCGACCCGCACAATTCAAAAGTTAAAGCTGAGCCAAATCGCTGGATGTAACATCATTTTTGCTAAGGCCAAACTTCACGGTCCCATTTACTGGAGCTCTCGCAGCTGGCTCCAGTGGGGAACAGGGAAAAATACCAATGATCGGGCTATCTTCCAACCCCTCCGCTGCGGCGGCGCCAGTCAAAAATGGGCTCTGGGGAAGGGCTCCTGCTTAATTTTCAGCGTATAAAGCAGACTCTAACACTCGGATCCGGCGACCAACATCGAGACGCACTTAGTGTCAGCGCCGCCGAAAATTCTCGGGCCAATATTTGTCTTCGGCGAAGGAGGAGATGGCCACTCCGAAGAGATGCTGGGATGCAGCGAGCCCTGAAGGGAAGCAAAATGGGACCAAAAAAAAGCAGAGGGTCAAAGCAGATGCACCAGCTCTAATTGAAAGGCTGGGGGCAATGCTAGACGTGATGATTACGAAGTTTACTGAGACGAAGAGCAAAAACAAGAAGGTTGTTCGCCACGTCACACAGGGGACGATCGACTCAATGATCGCCATGAAGAAGCTGGAGCTCGAAGTCTGCGCTGCTCTGGCAGGTGGCCACACTAATGGCTGGCTTGTGCAAGCCAGCAGTCCACGCCCACTCTGGCTGGCAAGACCCCTCGCGATCCACCAGCAAGACGGCTTGCAAAAGCGGCCTAGCAGCAAGTCAAGATTAAACCGAAGCCCAAGTCTTTCCAACCCATAGACAAGAACAGCGTACACAAAGAGGAGCGTGCGCCTCGCAATATGATGCCCAGGAAGCAGCGATCAGATGCAATATTGATTAAGTGCAGTGAAGGGTCCTATGCAGTTATGCTGCAGTTACGCAGCAGCTGCATGTGGCAATAAAGACTGCCATCTCCGGCAATGCGGAGGTTTCAGTCATACAGGAGACGGTCCAGATCGAGAGCCGTGACCTGGACGACTTGACCAGTGGGGAGAACGTCGCAATGGCAGTATTAGCGGGAGAGTATAGTGACATCCCAAGCGACGCTGCATCCAGGATGCAGAAAGCGTTCAGAGCAACGCAAGCTACGAAAAGCACAATACGTGCAAGGGCAAGCCCAGGTGCATCCTTTGCAGAAGATCGCGAGGGAACACGCAACCCTGAGCAAAAGCTGCCCCGAGCATCAGAAGGCTTTCAAAAGCTCGAACAATGGTTAAGTTTCTTCAAGTTTCATAAGCCCGTATAAAGGCCGTTATTTCAAGAGTCATTTTTTCTGAAGAGAATAAGTTCTGCATTTTGGAACAAGAGGTAAATACCTTCTTTGGAGAAAACAAGCCACTGCGATGGATAAGGAAAATTTGTACCCGACTGTTAAACATGGAGGCGGCGGAGTAATATCCCAACAGCATATGGAAATCTCAAATTTATGGCTTTGATCATAGAGAACTTAGTCCATAGTCAAGTTGCCATATTGCTTGAGAATCTACAGTGGTGCTCATAGACTTAGGCCACAAGACTTCAAACAAGTATTTAAACGAAAATTAAGAAAAGTTTTTATTTCTCGGCTCCAATTTTTTTTATCACATTAGCTCTATATGTCTGTGTTCAAAGAGAATAATAACCAAGTTATACGAATATTTATTCAACGTAAAACTTAAAAAATCTGAGACCATCTCCAAAATGTCCTGCTCACATACTTAAGCCACTTGGAAAAAAATGGTTAAAAAAGTTAAAATTTTTCCAATATTCCTTATGCTTTTAATAAATTTACTTTAATATTGAGTGAAATGACCTTTCTGCTTAAGAAAAGTGGAGCAACGCTTTGGCATTGAATCCACAGGAGTCCGCACTGTTGAGAGGTGATTTTCTTTCACTCTTCTTGAAAAATTCGCCACAAATCATTTTTATTTGCTGTTTTTTTTTGGCCAACTACTTGTTTAATAATTCCCCAGAAGTTCTCTTTAGGGTTCAAGTCGGCCCTCTGCGGTGGCCATTGCAAAACATTGATTTCCTCTTGGTACAGCCGCGACTTCACTATCCTGCTAGTGTGCTTCGGGTCGTTGTCCTGTTGAAATATCCAGCCAAGTGCCAAATTATAGGCATATTTTTCAGATAAATTCTTAACATGGATGTCCCTGTACATTTCGCCGTTCATAATGCCTTCTATCTCCAATAGGGGACCTACGTCCGATACGGTGAAACAGCCCCAGACAATAATCGAAACGCTACCATGTTTAACGGTCTACTTCGTGTATTTTCAGTCCAATGGTTTGTTTATGGTTTATGGTTTATATATATGGTTTACCATCACTTCCAAAGACATTAAACTTGGATTCGTCGCTCCAAACAATCATGTTTCAAAAATTGTGACCGTTTTGAATATGCTCTGAGGCGAATTGAAGTCGTTTTTTAATATTTTTAATAAACAGCAATGGTTTTTTTTTTTGGGCCATGCGTCCATATAACCCGAAGTCATTTTGTCGTCTTCTTATGGTCTGAGCTGACACATTCAAGCCATAATCTGCCACCATTTGACCTCTGATTTGCGTTGAAGTCAAGAACAGATCGGCTTTACTGATTTTGGCAATCTGTCTATCGTCGTTTAAAGCGGATTTTCTGGTCCTTTTTTTTGCAATATTTTCCCAAGATAAATTTTTCTTACAAAATGCAATGGCAGTTCTAACTTTGCCACGCGAAAAATGTAAAGTCATACAAATTTGCAGAATCCTTGTGTTTTTTTCGTAATATTCCCATATTAGCTCTCTTTTGTTACGAATTTTATTTTTTATTTTTAGCCATAGTGGTCAAATTGTTTTCGGAAACGTATTTAGTGTTCAATACTTTAGTTTAGAAAATAAATAGTACAACTTTCCCGGAAAAAATCTCAAGTTAGACGATTTTAGCTCAAGGTGGCTTAAGTATATGAGCAGGACATTTTGGAGATGGTCTCCGATTCTTAAAGTTTTTCGTTGAATAAATATTTTTATAACTTGGTTATTGTTCTATTTGGCCGTCAGCCAGCGGACGTACAGAGGGAACAATGGGTGAGAAATCACCTGCCGTAACTGTCCGCACCGCTGGAAGTGCGGCTATACTCTCCCCGTGAGGGCGGCTGGAAGCAGGTCCCAGTAGGTCATGTCTCTGCTGAGGATGCTGACGAAAGGTAGTCGGGCGGGGAGAAGAATACTCCTGCCCAAAAAATTACCCCAATCTAAGGTGGAACAGCATATGCTGAGGGATGCGTGTCCGGAGGGTGCTTGGACTCTAGTATGCGAACTCTGGTGGACCGGACGACCCATCAGTTTAAGCTAGGCTTACCACGGTATGCGAGCTCTGCCGTGGCGGACCATCCCCATCCCAGCATACTAGTGGGAACAAAAATGAACAATTCTAAAAATAATAACAAAAACATAGGTGGCCGCCAAACCTTAAGGGCGGCTGGGGACGTCCCCCTCTCAAATTCGAGCTCGAAGACGCCTAGCGGTCGAGCGCAAACAAGGTGGAGGAGAGCTCAACAGAGCGCCTTCATCCGGTAGCCGGAGCTAACGGAAAGGGCGAACCGATGGGTCCACCGAGCGGCGTGATCGGGAGCATGTCCCTCGACGTGACCGCAGGTTGTTCCAAAGGTAACCCCAATCCAGGAAGTCAGGCCCAGCAGCATGCAGTCCATGAGCGGAGAAGAGCGGCTTTCATTCTCGCGAGAGCCAACCCAGCCATAGAGGCGGACCCGGAGCAGGCGGGTCTCATTAAGTGGGCAAGAGGTGTCCTGCCGGACTTCAAGCCTGAGAAGGCGGGAAGGGCAGTAGCTCCCAAGGCCCAATCAGCCAGCGCTAACGCGGGCAAAAATGCTGCAAAGCGTCAGCGCTCTTCTGAAGTGCAACCACCGCAGCCGAAGCGTTCCAGGGTGCAGCCCCAGCGATCCTTTGCCGAGGTGACCAAAGGTAAGATCCTGATTGGAGTGGTGAACGAGGGCTCCAGTGACGGACACATCCCGAGGGACCAGTGGCGATGGATCGTTAGTGTGCTGCACAACAGGTTCGTGGAGGAGCTGTTGGAGTCGGGTGGTGCACTGCCCCGATGCTGGATGGCACCAAGGTGGTGTGAAGGTGATCGCGTGCAAAGACACGGACTCCGTCACTTTTTACAAGCGGGCGATCGCAGGATTGGGTGAAGTGTACCCAGGTGTGAAGCTCGCGGCAGTAGACTGGGACAAGATCCCCAGCAAGCCAAGAGCCAGGGCGTGGCTGTCCCACAAGCCGGAGGTACCGGAGAAGATTCTCAAGCTGCTGCAGCTGAGTAACCCCGACTTTCCCTCCTCTGACTGGCGAGTTGCCAAGGTAAAAGAGGCCGTTGGTCCGAGGCGCCAGGTTATCCAGACTCTAAACGAGGGGACAGTCGAGGCGCTGAGGAATAACGGTGGGCTTCTCCGGTACGGTTTCGATAGCGTGGCCGTGCGCGTTTATAAGGCCGACGCCAAGCCGAGCCTAAAAGAGGAGGACCCCGACTTGGAGGGATCTCGGATCGAGGAGGCGCCAGGACTGTCCGACGAGGAAGACATTCTGGAGGGCTACGTCTCCGAGGAAAGTGAACTGGCGAGGGGCCTTCGGGAAGTCGGGAAGTCCGAGGAGGAGGATGGGCTGGATGAGCCGACCTCGGACGCCGATATCACTGTGGTGGAGGTTATTACGCAGAATGTCTCTGGCGTTCCTGCAAATAAACCTCCACCACAGTAAAGCAGCTTCCGCTGCCCTATTAGTCCACCCGGCGGAAGGTGGTATCGACGGTGACCTCATTCAGGAGCCCTGGATCTGTGGAGCCCTGGATCTGTTGGCTGAGGGCAGCCCACTATAGGCTGTACGCAGCCCCAACAATAGGTAAATCGCGAGCCTGCATACTCGCTAGGAAAGAACTAACTCTTTTCTTGCTACCAAATTTCAGTAATGAAGACTTTGTAACCGCATGTTTAGAGGGACCAACCGGATCCCTCCGGATCTGCTCAGCCTACCTGGGACACGACCAGGACCCCACCCCCGTAACCCTGATGCAAGTCACTGAGGACAGCAGAAGACTGGGTCTGGGCCTAATTATCGGGTGCGACACAACCGCACAACACCATCAGTGGGGAAGCTCTGATACTAATGACAGGGGTGAGTCTCTTTTTGATTTTATCCTTTCATCTAACCTACTGGTGGGAAATTCGGGTAACGAATCCACCTTCATCACTAGAAATCGCAGGGTACTAGATATCACCCTTCTTTCTGAATCCCTCAGGGATGCACTGACCACAGATACATCCAATTCACGCTAGGCTTCGATAGATTCAACCCGGTCACTTTCCGGAACCCCCGGAGGACTGACTGGGCGAAATATAGATCCCAGCTGATCAAGATTCTTAAACCCCCTCCAGCCACAACCAACTCAGACTACTGTCCAGAGGGGCTGGAGCATCTAGTTAAAAAAAGGTAAAGACCGATGCTTGTAGCACGGCTATGGACAGGTCCTGCCCCCGTAGTAGGAAAGGGGGGAAGACGGGGAAGAAACCACCGTGGTGGTGTAAAGAATTAGGCTGCCTCAAGAAGACCGCGAGGCAGTCTTTCAATCTAGCCCGGAGCGCCAACACGGACGCATCGTGGCTCCTATATAAAACTAACTTGTCCTTATATAATAGGGAATTAAGAAAGGCCAAAAGGGCCTGGTCCGACTTTTGCTCAGGAATCCAGGATTACTCAGAGGCGTCTAGGCTGAGGAAGGTCATCTCGACGACGCCCCCTAACATGGGCTTCGTCAAGCGCCCTACTACAGCTGGACGACCTCCAGCGAGGAAACCCTCGGGGTTCTCCTGGATGCCCACTTCCCTGCCTGTACGTCTCAGAGCAGCCCGCCTAACCCCCCGACATGACGGGGTCCGTCAGAATTGGGATATCTCCTTAGTGAAAGGAATATAAATTGAAAAATCGCTTCACGAAAAGGAGTTCACACTCGTCGCCTTCCTGGATATACAGGGCGATTTCAACACTATTCTCCCAGGCTCAATCACAACGGCACTGACTAAGCTGGGGATTGATCAACACACAGTGGGTGTTATCAACCGGATCTTGCGTAGCAGAACGGTGGAACGGTAAGGAGATTGTAATGCGGGAATGTACTAAAATTACGGCCAGGGACACCCAAAAACAAGTTGTTGCAAGTTGTTAATAAATGTGCATCCAGACTTTTGTGGATGCACATTTTTGAGTACCTTTGCTAAAAATGTCATAACAAGTAGAATATTCGACGGAAAATAAAAAAAAAAGGTATAGTCCTCTCTTATAAAAAATTTGTGCGTATCCGATGGCATTCGATTCAATGCTGTTTTGAACATATTGATCACAGCATTATTAGCGTGTAAAATGCTTGCGACTGTTCAATAATTCTTCTCTTTAACTGTTGCTCTCTAGGAATTTCGAAAGCTGCACTTAGCCTGCAGCTGGTCAACCAAACAAATCTTTAAAAGTCAAATTTAATTTTGTCTTCGCCCCCAATTTCGAGGGCAGCACTTAGCACTTAGCAGCTGCCAAATAAACAAATCAAGGATTTCAATTAAAATTTTCTCATCGCCTTCAATCTCAAGAACCACTCCTAAACTAGTCCGCAGCTGGGTAGCATAAATATACCAATCCCGATGTAAACATAAACAATCCAATCCCAACCTAATCGCATTAGCTTATTTCAAAATGTGAAGCAACAGTCTCCTGGCCGAGGTCTTGAGGATCAGAAGTTAGAATTAAGCCGGCAGTCGATTCCGGAACTGAAACGCGATAGGTATACTCATCGAAGAAATTTTATAAAGTGTCTTGTGATTAAGAGTTTAAGACAAAAAAGGTTTATCACTAAATAAAAAAGTAAACAATTTTAAAAGGTCAAAGCTGAATAAAAGTAGGACCGAATGTCTTAACTCAAATATTACAAGAACACATTAAAAATATAACCAAAGAATAAATGAAACAAAAAGTTTTAGAATAAAAGAAAGAAGCAAAATAACCTGAAAGCCTGACCATAAACCACAACCTCAAAATAACAAATTATTTTTTGAATTCAATTCGCCGCAAATAATTTAATTTGCATCTGTAATTGTCCTTGTATCTCTAATTGCAAACAATCATTTGTTGAAGAATACGGTGTAACTTTTGATTGTGTGATGGTGTATTGCGTGGTGTATATGTAGATGTTACATGTTAAAATTAATTGTGTTCTTGTGAGTGATTGGTTGTGTGTTGTATCTTTTACCTTGCATGTCTGCATAAAGCCGCCTAATATGATATAAGCTCTAAAGGAAGTCATGCGAAAGCAGTTATTATATTTAAGGATGTGTTGAAAGAAAATGGCTGGACTTGGGATCTTCGAACTAAGGTTTCAGTGGCTGTGTTGGTGTAATAAATAGATCCAGTTTGACTTATTCACTTGCGCATATATTCGTCATTGGTCCTATATCTTAATTCTCATGATTACTGTAGTTCGCTTCAGATTGCATCATATTGTCTTAATCGGGCATTTTCTCTTATTATATTTTGACTTTCTTCGCTTAATTTTTGTGAAAAAAAAAATTGTTGGGCCCTCGCGTGCCCCTTTTTGAATACTACGATCCCGGGGGTAATCTACCCGCTTTTCTGTTGCAATTATTTCCTCCATTCCCTTTGCTATAGACCTCACGGATCCCCAGACCTTTACAAAGAATGCAGAAACTAAATAGCCTAAAGGATCTGGTGGTAGGACCAATTGTAGCAATTTAGCTTGCCTTTAGCTCAACGTAATCCTGTAGATTCACCGGTGTATTTTAATGCCTTTACAATATTTACAAATTATTTTAATTTCTTCAATTGTTACCGATTTGTCGGCACTATTATCCATTGGCGGAAAGCACACCCGTCTCGGAAAATGGTGATGCAAACTGTCAGCTATGGAGCCGTTCTGGGAGGGGGCAAAGCTGGAGGTGGTGGACAGGGAATTAATCCCAACCATACCGAAGGCGAAGGCACTCTTCCCCATCGCAATCCAAGTGCGCTGAAGCTGCTACAGCGTCAAAACCCCGACATACCCACGGCAAATCGGAAGGTGCAGTACATTGCGAGACAGACACCCAAAGAGGACGGCCAGTTCGCAGTCTTCCAAATCAACAAAGCGGAGGAGGACATCGTGTACCCAAAATAAGATGGCGTTGGGCATGGGTAGTGTCTACCTGCCCCTCAAAAAGCGCCACCCGGAGGATAAGGATGCGCACACCCTGCAGGCAAGCGAGGTGGAGAAGGACTCCATCGCCGACGCGAAGGTACGTCGGCATCGCTTTGGTCCAGGAGCCGTGGCTTGTCTCGGGCAGTTCCATTCATCACAAATCATATGCTCTCGTAGTGTTTGTGGTTTAATTTGAGCATTCAACAACGTGACCACAGACGCTTTAATGGACCGTCTAGAAACGACAAACACATCCCCTGCCATCAGCATGTGGATAAGAAACTAGAGCTGCTAAAAAATCGATTTCAACATCGATACTATCGATTCTTTTTTTTCAGGTCGATTATCGATTTGGTTTCGAATGAATCGATGCATCGTCGGCCTCTATAAGGAAAGAATCCCATCACTACAAAAAAAGCAAAAAGAGGAAATGGTGGGCTAACTCCATAGTTTTTGTCTTTAAAATATTCTTACTAATAGTTTCTTATTTTTATAGGAGTGTATTATATTAAAGAGTGACTGGAAGTGTGTTGCCGAATCTCAATGGATAAATTTTTTGAAGAAAAATGTAATAAAAAAAAATGTTAACAAACTTTTTCGATTAATCGATATAATCGATTTTTTTTTCTGAAAAGATCGAAAAGAATCGATGCTCTGGAATTCGATGTTTTCGCAGCTCTACAGCAAGCTGGCTAGATGCACAATGTACTAGAGAGGGTAAAGAAGGCCACCATTGCGCTGTATGCATCCAAGAAGAAGCTTAGCAGCACATGGGATCTCTCACCACCTCTAATGCACTGGGTGTGTATATCGGTGGTGCATCCGATTTTGCTGTACGTATAACAAGCTTATGAAGAGAACTCAGCGGCAGGCACTGCAGGAAAGGCGGCACAACGCCTAGTCGCACTAGGGAAACTACAAGGTTTCGGGCATAGTTAAATTGGTCGAGACATGAGCAGTACGTCTGACTACATGATAACCAGAACGTGGCCGGATGTAAAAACAACAACATTCATGAGACCTGGCGACTGGAAAACAGGTAACGACCATGCTCAACACCTCAATATTTACACCGACGGCTCCAAGACGGAAGGGGGAGTTCTTCTTGGACGTTGATTCACTACGATCAGTACACTCAAGTGGCCCGTATGACACCAAGCACGTGCTTGTTCGTGTTAGGTGTTAGTAGGCGCGAAAGATGAAAATATAGAAAAGGAATTCGAGGAAGTAACTACTGGCGTACTAAGTGGGTTAGTATTAACGTTTTTAGTTTAGGAAGGCTATCTACGTTTGAAATTATTATATACAAATCGTTATAATTTGCACATAAGACTCTAAAGGGTTCATGCAGTTAAAAGGACGTTCTACAATGGCGCAGCACTAAGGGAATATAGGATCTAGTATTTCTACTCGGTACGTGAAAGTTAAGCTGACCCAACAAGTCAGCACTTTCCACGTCACCATGGATAAGGTAATAAATAAAGGTAATGCCAAGCATGGTTCTACGGTTGGATAAGGATGGTAAGTTAATAAGGAGAAGTCTACTAGAATAGGAGGGTAACCTCTGGTTTGCATCCCAGTTTAAGCCGCGTAAAGCGAAAAGTAAAAAGTTCTTTTGAACCGACTCGATGCGTTTACTGTGGACCCCATACTGGGGGCTCCAAACGCAAGATCCATATTCTAAGATAGGACGAACCAAAGAAATATATAGAGATTTTGTAACGTACGGGTCATTGAATTCTTTCGACCAACGTTTAATAAATCCAAGCACACCTCTGGCTTTATTCACCATGCATGAAATATGATCACTAAAGTCAAGTTTAGGATCCAGACGGACACCTAAATCGTCAACTAAAGCAATTCTTTCCAAAGAGCAGCAGTTCAGCGTGTAAGTTGCAAGCTT